>WNNJ02003678.1:0-17706 GCA_012934845.2 Pomphorhynchus laevis
AGACAAAAGGAATAAATTTTAAAATATAAATACATACGATTTTAGTACGCTTTATACAAATCTAGATTTAGTAGATATTAAAGAAGCGTTAGTAAAATTAATTAACCTTATATTCGGAAAAAGATATACATATATATGTTATAATAATTATAACGCCTATCTAACAAAAATTAAACCATCAAATAAATATAAATATATGGATAAAATTGAATTAATAGAATCCTTAAATATTTTGATAAATCAAAATTATTTAAAAGTAGGGCATCTATATTTAGACAAGTGAAAGGTGTTCCAATGGGTGGTAATAGTAGCCTAATTATAGCTGACTTGTTTTTAAGCTTTATAGAATATGAATTTGTTCATAACTGTGTAAAAACTTAATCTAAACAATATAAATATATGAAATATATGTTTCGATACATTGATGATATATGTGTATTTAATTCTAATAATTTTTATTCAATTAGTGAGCACATTTATCCAGAAAGCCTTATTCTTAACAAAACCAATATTAATGATAAAAAAGGTGTATATCTAGATATAAACATTAAATTAACATTAACTAAAACTACTATTAATTTATATCGTAAAGATGACATATTTAAATTTACAAGAAACATATTTTTGCATGAGCATTCATGCATACCATATAATAAAAATATAATACATTAAATAATGAAATTTTAAGAATTGCAACAATATGTAATGATATTGACTTTCTTCAAAATCATTTAAATAATTTAATAGATACATATTTTAAACTAGGTTACTATAAAAATAACATCAATCAGAAAATAGTAAAATATATAAATCAACACAATAATATAAAGAATAAATTTAAACTCTTAAGTGGCAAATTTTTATGAATGGATAATAAATAATATACTTTGCATTAGAATAAGATACTAGATAGTTATTTCAGAGGAAATACATCATTAGCATGTATTTGGCCCCGCTGCTATGTTGGGTTAGAGGAGTTAGGGGCCGAAACCTGATAGCATAGCAGTTCTCCTGATGACCTCTAATTCTTATTCTGATACAACGTCTGTTATTTATTAGTCAATTCATAAAAATGACGTTTATTTTAATTTTTTTAACTTGATTTAAATTATAGAAAATCTAAAAACAATTATTAATTTTATTATTTAATTTTTAAATTTTGATTTAGCATTATTATGTTTTGTTTATTTTATAATTATATTAAATACGTAAACTCAGTTAGCTGATTTAATTATTGTGTTGATTTATATATTTTACTATTTTTTGTTTGATGGTAAATAGTAAAATATATATTTTACTATTTTTTGTCTAAACAATGATGAAACGGCACAGAGTTAGCTGATTAGATTTATCAGAGGAAATACGTCATTAGCATATATTTGGCCCCGCTGCTATGGTATAGTAACCTAGTTTAAAATATGCATTTATTAAATTATTTTAATGATTCTGAAAAAACTCAAATCGTTACATATTGTTGCAATTCTTAAAATTTAATTATTTAATGTATTATATTTAATATTAAATGGTATGACTGAATGCTCATGCAAAAATAAGTTTCTTGTATATTTAAATATGTCATCTTTATGATATAAATTAATAGTAGTTTTAGTTAATGTTAATTTAATGTTCATATCTAGATATACACCTTCTTTATCATCAATATGATCTTGTTAAGAATAAGACTTTCTGGATAAATTTATTCACTAATCGAATAAAAATTATTAGAATTAAATACACATATATCATCAATGTATCGAAACATATATTTCATATATTTATATTGTTTAGATTAAGTTTTAACACAGTTATGAACAAATTCATATTCTATAGAGCTTAAAAACAAGTCAGCTATAATTAGGCTACTATCACCACCGATTGGAACACCTTTTACTTGTCTAAATATGGACATTTTAATTCATCAAAATATTTAAGGATCCTATTAATTCAATTTTATCCATATATTTATATTTACTTGATGGCTTAATTTTTGTTAGATAGGCGTTATAATTATTATAACATATATATGTATATCTTTTTCCGAATATAAGATTAATTAATTTTACTAACGCTTCTTTAATATCTACTAAATCTAGATTTGTATAAAGCGTACTAAAATCGTATGTATTTATATTTTAAAAATTTATTCCTTTTGTCTGTTCTAAAAATTCTTTTGTAGAATTAATACTGAAATAGTGTTTTATACCAGTATTAATTTCGATTACCTTGCAATATTTTTTAAAATGTGCTTTAATTACTCTAAGTATTTTATTCATATAGACAGAAAGTGGTTTTAATGTACATTTAAACGCACTACATATGAACCCAAGTTTTATTGGATTTTTATGTAATTTTGGATTCCAATATAATATAGGTATAGTTTTATTATCTGATTCAACCTTTATACCCTTTTTATCCATTATAAAACAGTGACTTTTAATAATTGTTTCAAAACTCAACTCACTATGTTCATATGTTGGATTTACATTTAAATCATTAGAATTAACCTCTTTCATTAGTATAGAAAAAAAATTTTAAAATTTCATTAAATTTTAAAGGAATTGGGAAACAACTTAAGAATTTAACATTTTCCCAATTTATAGGTTAAGAAATTAGAAGAAATTTAGAAATTAATATAATTTCTAAATTAAATTACAATAGTAAATTAAATTAGAAGAAAACAATTTAATTCGCATAGCATAGCATAACATTTACTTAAATAAACAAATTATTTTTTTCCATTGTTTCCACTGATCCGGATGTCAAGTTGTGAAGGCAGTGCACAGACGCGACGTGACCAAGTATCACAGTTCTAAGTGGCTGACCCTTTCAGATAGTTCAAAGCGTTACTTAGCAACATGGAGAGTTTAATCTCTTCACCTATACCCAGGGCTGCCCCGGGGTTTCCGTTCAGAAAGTATGATTTGAAGCACTTCTCAAGGAAGACGCCCCCTAGCCATCCTCAAAACGTGGCGTAGCTACTTAGCTGAATTCCTTCAACGTAAAGGAGCAGCGAATTTACTCAAAGAATCTCACACTTGACGAGTTTCGGACTTTATGTATATTGCTAAATCCGGACACACCACGTAGAAACATCATTTCGGTCACCTGTACTTAAAATATAGTCATTTTGGGCATAACCCAATGTTTATGCTTATAAGTTAGGATAAGTAAGAAAACTTAGCGACCAATTTAAAACGTGCACTTAAGTCTTAGATCTCTCCTTACCACAACTGAACTGCTCAAAGAACCTATCAGCTTCTTAGAGCAAGTTATCAGTATTAGATGTGTCAAGACAACATCGTCTGCGAAAAGCAAAAATGATATCCTGGTGGGACCAAACCTAAGATCAAACTCCGACAAAGCGGCCTGTCTCAAAATCATAGCTGTTTTATTTTTCCGCTGCCGTAACTACTGTCTTTATTTCGAGTTGACAGTTAATATATCAAAGAGCAACAAGCATGGACAGATTCAAGAAACGCTAATTTAATATACAATTTGTTCGGATATAATGTCATTATATAATTGTATCGGAATGATACATGCAGGGTGGAAATATTTGTGAATGGTTTTAGGGCCAAACCCAGTCAAAAAACGTTAAAAACGTTTAATATGTTATTATCAATATTTCTTCCACTAATTGTGGACATCGTCAGGATAAATCTGAAAAGAGACAACAGTTGAGCAACAACTGTTGTCTCAACTCGTGCTTGGTTTTTGTTGCTCAACTGTTGTCTCTTTTCAGATTTATCCTGACGATGCCCACAATTGGTTGAATAAATATTGATAATAAAATCTTAAACGTTTTTAACGTTTTATTTTGGCTGGGTTTGGCCCTAAAACATTTTTATCATGTTAAAATAAAATCAGGTTTCACAATATAATTTTTTTTAATAGCACACACTAAATCCAGAATATCCTTCCATTTTCGATTAGATAGTTTTAAAAGAATGAAGAAAAAATTACCCTTCATTTAACAGTATAATATTTCGATATCTCCTGCAATCATCATCAGGATTAAAATTTTAAATGTTCAAAAATTTTTGATAGTTACAAAATTTAGCTATCAAAATTTTGTCGATCAATAAAATTTTGTGAACATTAAAATTTTTTATCCTGATGATGATTACAGGAGATATCTAAATATTACGTTAATTATATGGTAATTTTTCTTCATTTCTTTAAAACTATCTAATATAAAAACTATTTTTTTGAAAAATGAGAAATTATTTGAAAAATTGAAAAATAGATAAAAAAAATGCTTGGCTGTAATTCATAAAAATTAGTCAAACGGCAAAGAAACAGGTTTAAGGAATATTTGTAATTATCATAAGACTCTCATTCGTAGATTATAATGTATGTAACAACGTTGAAGCTAAAGTTAATATCACACTCTTTAAACGTTTTTGTTAATTAATCAATTGATGTCCGAAAATACTTTTTATTGGAAGATACCAATCAAGTAAAACTGTTGATATAACATAAGTTGAATTTGTTAAAGTAAACGTAATTTCTGAACTTAACGGAGTTCGTCATGTGGACTAAAGAAATATATTTTCGACAACTTCATTAGTCAGTGAAGCAAATTGCATGCTGGTATTTACGATGGTCCTCAAATCAGAATGTTAATGAAATACCCTTGTCTTAAAAAATCCTATGCTTAGATAAAATAAATGCATGGTAATCTTCCAAGGCATTATGTCAAAACTTCATTGAAAATCATAGAAGTCCAGAATATGATGCGATAGTGAAAAGCCTAATCAAAAACTTCCAAACTCTACGAGTTAGAATGCCTATAAAACTCCACTTTTTAAAATCACGTCTTGGCTATTTTCTAACAATTGTGGAGATGATAGTGAGGAGCAAGTAGAAAGATTTCAACGAGATATAAAGTGCATGGAAGACATATTGGAGAAGATGGGACATTAATATGCTTGCAGATTATTGTTGGTGTTTAAAAAGATACTCACCAGAAGAAACACACAATAGAAAATCTCTGAAATCGCGATTTCTTTCAAAATAACGTCATTTTGTATATTCTCTTTTATATTCGCTGTTGAGCACTAGAAATAACATCATTTGTATTTTAAAAGTAATAAACTAATTATAAAAATTATAGCGGAGTTATATTAGATTTTAATTCATTTTTCCCTATTTTCTTTTTGAAAGTGTTTATTTTTTAAATTGTTCGAGAAAAAATTGAGTTTATTGAGAAAAATCAAGGTCATATTTGAATTCAGAGTACATAAGTGCACAAAAAATAGTTGAACAAACCCTGACAGCAGAAATTTTTTCAAACGCAGGCAAGTGTTATAAATTTAAGATTTTAATAATATTTTGTTTATTTATACTTTTCCATTATAAAAAATCATCAAACTTGCTTGAAATTAACAGAAAAATAATGTCATATCAAGAATACATAGTTTTAGTATTTCTGACAGGGTATATTACCAGAAAAACAACGTCCACAGGTCAATAATAACTTGTCAATAGAACAAATCAGATCAGATAACTGATTTTACTTTTCTATACTATAAATAAAAATAGATAATAAATAATTATATGATTTTATACAATTTATATTTATATAACGATAATATAATTAAATGTCCGCTTATCTATCAGCTTCATGATGTTAAGATGCAAAAGTTAATCAGATCAAAGGCTGAGTTAGTTATTATATATTGGTTTAAAGTCTTGGTTTAAACTGGTCTAAACATTCTTGATTATAACTAATTTCAATCAGCAACTGACGAAGCAGTAACCCGGCTAAAGCTTTGACAATATATAATAACTAACACATCCTTTGATCTGATTAACTTTTGCATAATATATAACGATACTTTATTATTAAAATTTAAAATAAAAATCAATTTTTTCATTTGACTAATAAATTACATACGATGTATTCGAATAAGTATTAGAGTTCATAAGAAGGAACTGATATATTAAGAGGTTTTGGCCCCTATTCCTCGACTAAACATAGTAGGGGGTCAAAATACTTGCTAATTACGTATTTTCTCTGAGTTTCGTAATTTTAATCGTAATTTTAATGTTCGTAATTTTATTTTCATTGCTTATGAGAATTAGCTGGAATTAATCTTATTACTTCTTCTTTTTTAATATTTAGATACATTGAATTTTAACAAAGGAAGATTTTTTTTATTTTTAAAACAAATTTTATTGAATATTTAATTACATATTTAAAATTATTCATAAATGCTGTATTTTTTGATAGCCAATTATTATCAGCAAAGAATAACTACAATGTATATCATTATTAAATAATCGCTATTAGGGTCAAAATAACTTATCACTTGTTTAAGACGACACGTTTTATTCGAATAAACTTTTTTAATTATTTACTATCAAGCATATCTGTATTCAGGTTTTACAACAAGAGTCGTATTTGCTTACGCATAAATGTATTATGTGTATTATTGCATAATTCAAAACATTTGTTCATAAATTGTAGTGTGAATCTACTGTGACTTCTTGCATATTCGAATATGATTTCATTATTAAACAGGAAGTATTACAAATAAGCACGCATCAGCTCGAAGCAATCAAATGACATGATAAAATTGATATAATATATTATGTTAATTTTTCGTATTTTTCATTTAAATATGCGTAAAATGATTTCTGGAAGGAACGACAAATTAGCGTTTCAATGTACAATACTTGTTTGGCTGTCATATTAAACTACATTGTCTATGATGAATAATACACAAAATATTTAATACCTGCTAATGTATTCAGTAAAATAAGATTGCAACTTTGTTTTTAGCAAAGTTAAAAGTCAAGCTCTGAAGTTACTAAGCGCTGCTGCAATTTATGTTTTATTAACCATAAAAATGAAATTTTGTACTAGATTCAAATGTGTATTAGAAAGAATATAATTGTCAGGTAGAGTTATCAAACAGAATTCGTTTTTAAACGCGCACTGTTTTTGAAATGATTTATGAACCATATAATATATTTTATACGATCTTATATTTGGAGATTTACTTGATCTTTAAATAATTTGGTATATTATATCTCCAAATAATTTTGTGTTATTTTATAATATACAAAATTATATTATTATATTAATGATAAAAATGAATAAATGATTTAATAAGTTAATAAATTACCATTTAATAATTATTAAAGCAAATTATTTATATTAATAAATAACTCCTCAAGAAATTTATGATTTTTCGATTTATTTGATTTTTTCTGAATCAAGTCAACTTCAACGAGAATCGCTGATAAATGATGATAAATTAAATTAATGAATTAAACGAAATTTAAATGTCAAATATTTGATTTTTTACTATTTTATACGTGTTTTAATAGTATTAAAACATCGCACATGATTACAAATATATATACATAAATCATATTTTATATTCTTCAAAGATATAAGGAAAATGGGGGGGTACGTTGCTATATCGTAGTGCTATGTAATAGCCATATGTATGCTCTGGTCATATATAGGGTAATATTTCTATATGAGGTTATGTTTATTACGCCATATTCACATAATTAACCATATAGTCATAACAAGATTAATTTCATTTCACTTTTAGTCGTTTCGTACAGAAAAAGAAATAGTAAACGGCTGTTAACATGATAGTTTTGATATTCAAAAAGTTATTGAAGTGTGTGTTCATGACTTTGAGCATTTGGGCATGATAATTTGGAAAAATGCTTTAAATTACAGTATATGGGGAAAACTTTACTGGTTGATGAAAATCTTTAAAGATTTACATTCAATAAATATGATCATGGTTTGTTAATGGATTATGATTTAGATTAATTAAATGTATAGACGAATTGTGTTTTTCTGATGTGGCTAACATTAACTACCTATGATTCTTTTATCATATTGACACATTGGAGTGTCAACACACCATATAACGGTACGTTTAAAATCCTGTATTGATTCTGCAGATACGGCATAAAAGCGCTTTATATCTTGGTCACTTCTTACACGATCATGTTGTTTTGGAATACAAATCCCACTAACTCACTATTTATCCTTCTTATTTGGTATTTATCTTTCTTTAAGTTTGGCTATTCAAAAGGTATTAAGCAATCCATGTAGTAAAACTATTTTGACTTAAAATAGGTGTTGAACTGGCATGAATTAGTTATTAATTATTTATTTATTAAATTTGTGTAACACATTTTGGATATTGTGTATTATCTCCCCCCAGAAAAAAATTAAAATTTTATTAAATCAAAAATCTTCTCTACATCATCACCAGGAACATTGTCTCTCCACATCCACTCACTTAGATAAAATTTCAATTCCTTTTTTTGCAACGCCCATCATTGCTTTGACTCTGCACTTTTGTTTAATCCAGTAAGACTCTATATTTTGTGTATGATCCACACTTATAGGATCTACAAGATACAGTTGGTGCTTCACTGTACCATGCTCATATATATCAGAGTTGATACTTCGATATGCAGCCCACTCGTCACTGTGTATTATAGAAAGAGGGGCTACAACTCTATCGATTATGGGTATTAAAGTCTCCTTCGTCCTGTTAGGTACGATCTCCATATATCCTCGAGCAGGGAAATAAGAAGTATCCACGACCCCAAATATCCATATCTGCTCACCAGATGCCTTCCCTCTACCAAACATTTGTTTATGGCAAAAGCAGGTTTCATCAATCTGGCAAATAATGCCCTGGCCCCCATGATTACAGGATTGTTGGTTATATATTTATGGCACAATAACCTTAAAGACTTCATAAATATATAAATAGGCTTTCTACAAATATCCAAATCTTCAGATATTGTCTTTTCCTGTTGGCCAACTGCATATATATAGCAGTTCCATGCAATTCTGTAGAGATATTCTAAATTCAATCAAAAAAGCTGCCACTCCTAATAGGCTTTGTGGTTTTATATTTAGTGCAACTCTTTGATTGGCACTTCCACACATATTTATCCATATGCTCATTATAAGCCGTTCTATCATAGAGTGGCTACAGTGTTCACACACAACTGCATTTTTTTAAACTTTTTTTTTGTCTCAAAAAGCTATTTGTTCTTCAATTCTCATTGAAGATTATCTTCTTATAATTTATGTATAAAATGGCATGGGTATTTTTTATTTTTTGCTTATGCTCCCAACATAATCTCGAAATACGCAGTCTTTGTAGAAAATCTTCAGGCTCTGCTTGATATTATTTTTGTGGGAGATTCCCTCATTTTATTGGGTGACTTCAATGCTAGTGACAGTAGCACTTGGAAGGGAGTGTTCCTCAATTCACATTCAAGATATTTTTCTTATAATTTCTGTATAAAATGACATGGGTATTTTTTATTTAAAAAATTTACACTTGTGTATTATCTCCTTCTTGGGGAGATAATACACAAGATCCCACATTTTATATAATATTTTTTTGTGACTGACAAAATGTGACACATTTTGAAATTATGTGTTTCTCAAGAATTCAATTTGTGATGCAAATCGCCTCGGGTTTCTTTGATCTTCTTGGAGTAATTCGATTTTTCCTGAATCAAGTCAACTTTAGCGAGAATCGCTGATAAATGATGATAAATGAAATTGATGAATTAAACGAAATTCAAATGTCAAATATTTAATTTTTTTACTATTTTATACGGTTTTTAATAGTATTAAAACATCGTACTTGGTAAAAGATATTTCAACGATACATTATAAATATTTACGGTACTAATTTCAATTCACTTTTCTAGATAGTAATGATTAAATACGGAATTACCATACTCGCTTCTGGTGCTATTGCAAACTATGTAATTCAGTCTACAATTTTGGTAAGCAAGGAAGACTTGTTTTCGTGCCAAAGTGAACTTCCTTGAAGTTGATGAACATTATAGACAATTTTTTGCTTTTGTGTCTATAATGTCCATCAACCCCAAGAGAATTATTGGTAATTTATTAAAATTGTTGAATTCTTCTATAGATATCGATTTTTGGATAACATTTTTATTTAGTACTAATGAACCGATAAACTATTGCTGAAAATATAACTTTTGCGAAACATTTATTTATCTCTGTAAACATGGGTTAAAAATAACTCATGATATTGCATAAAAATGATATTAAAATGAAGTGACCGTTAATTTGTATTTTTAATACTTTTGTTGAGGCTTTTAAATTAAATGTTATGAAATTGATTGTGCCTATAGGAAAGCTAAACCTTTAAATTTTAAATTCTAATTTCTGGATAGGCATTTCATAGCTTTGTTGTCATTAATAATTTTAAAATATAACTTTCTCAAAACAATCAAAATATTTGATGTAAAGATTAAAGTATTTGATATTGTAATTATTCTTATGTATCATTATTTTTTGTTTGAGTATAAATTCAAATTAAATATTTGAATTTACATTGCAATATAATAAATTATTATATTATTACAATTATTATCTATTATTCAAATTAAATATTCAATAATTTTAAATTAAATGTTAAATATGTGAATATCTCATAGAAATAATGTATACATTCTATAATTTTGTTTAATCTATAAATTTTAAGTTGGTATTTCAGATCGCCCTACACGCATACTTTTGTTTTATATTAATTAAATCAGCTAACTGAGTCTACGTATTTAATATAATTATAAAATAAACAAAACATATTAATGCTAAATCAAAATTTAATAATTAAATAATAAAATTAACCCAAATATACTAAATATTTCGGCTATTCTCGTTCGCTCCAAATAATTCATCTGTTAGAATAAATTGAATCTTGTTAGTTTAGAGCAGGATTAACGAACATGGATTTATTTTTATATTTTGCTAGTTGCTATGTCCCAAACAAATTTATTTTTATAAATTCTGTTTTTATCTTTATGAATGTTACAATAAACACAAATTTATTTTTAAATTCGGCTTGTCTCTATGTTTCAGAAAAATTTATGAATTTTTTAATGAATCTGTTAGTAGTGAAATATGTTTATAAATATGTTATGAAAGACAAAGTGAAATAAAAGTTTTTCTAAAGATATCATATGTTCAATAAATCAAAAATTAATTAACGACTATGATAGGCTAAGTTGTATAGTAGACAGTTTTTGTAATACAAAATACTATAATCGTACAATAAATGTAAATAATAACAATAGAAAATATACATTAACCATAAACTTCATTAATAAATGTATAGATAACATAAATATAGCCGGACGTTTAAATAATTCTAAAAGTAAAGAAACAAAAAGGTCAGATTTAAGTAAATATATTCCTAAAATAAGGTATAATAAACTCCTACCACCATTAGGACGAAAAGTTTGTAATTAAAATAAAGAATTAAAATCAATATGTAACGATAATATTAGAAACATAATGGAAACAGAATGCAATTGTAAAAGTCTTAGTTTTGATAAAATAAATGAACATATATGTACCCATAATCTAGAATTAATTGAAAATTGTGAATTAAGAAAGCTGCTATCAAAAGGGTATAAATATAGATTAAATAACAACAACGACAAAAATAAAATTTACAGTTCGTTATATAATAACTTAAATGATTACTTTAGTAAGCTGATTAATAGTGAAAGCTCGAATATATCAAAGATAAAAATTTGGAAAGATTATATATTTGATAAAATTAAAAATAAAATGAAAATAACAAACAATTATAAAAGGAAAGATAAAATTAATAAAGATATGTATAAAGAACTTACTGAATTAAAGACTAAGTATATAATAACAACTATTGATAAAGCTAGTAATAACTTTGTCTTCATATGCAAAAAGCTTTATTATGATATACTAATGAAAGAGGTTAATTCTAATGATTTAAATGTAAATCCAACATATGAACGTAGTGAGTTGAGTTTAGAAACAATTATTACAAGTCACTGTTCTATAATGGATAAAAAGGGTATAAAGGTTGAATTAGATAATAAAACTATACCTATAATTATATTGGAATCCAAAATTACATAAAAATCCAATAAAAACCTAGGTTCATATGTAGTGCGTTTAAATGTACATTAAAACCACTTTCTGTCTATATGAATAAAATACTTAAAGTAATTAAAGCACATTTTAAAAAATATTGCAAGGTAATCGAAATTAATACTGGTATAAAACACTATTTCAGTATTAATTCTACAAAAGAATTTTTAGAACAGACAAAAGGAATAAATTTTCAAAATATAAATACATACGATTTTAGTACGCTTTATACAAATCTAGATTTAGTAGATATTAAAGAAGCGTTAGTAAAATTAATTAACCTTATATTCGGAAAAATATATACATATATATGTTATAATAATTATAACGCCTATCTAACAAAAATTAAACCATCAAATAAATATAAATATATGGATAAAATTGAATTAATAGAATCCTTAAATATTTTGATAAATCAAAATTATTTAAAAGTAGGGACATCTATATTTAGACAAGTAAAAGGTGTTCCAATGGGTGGTAATAGTAGCCCAATTATAGCTGACTGGTTTTTTAAGCTTTATAGAATATGAATTTGTTCATAACTGTGTAAAATCTAAATCTAAACAATATAAATATATGAAATAATATGTTTCGATACATTGATGATATATGTGTATTTAATTCTAATAATTTTTATTCAATTAGTGAGCACATTTATCCAGAAAGCCTTATTCTTAACAAAACCAATATTAATGATAAAGAAGGTGTATATCTAGATATGAACATTAAATTAACATTAACTAAAACTACTATTAATTTATATCGTAAAGATGACATATTTAAATTTACAAGAAACATATTTTTGCATGAGCATTCATGCATACCATATAATATAAAATATAATATATTAAATAATGAAATTTTAAGAATTGCAACAATATGTAATGATATTGGCTTTCTTCAAAATCATTTAAATAATTTAATAGATACATATTTTAAACTAGGTTACTATAAAAATAATATCAAGCAGAAAATAGTAAAATATATAAATCAACACAATAATATAAAGAATAAATTTAAACTCTTAAGTGGCAAATTTTTATGGATGGATAATAAATAATATACTTTGCATTAGAATAAGATACTAGATAGTTATTTCAGAGGAAATACATCATTAGCATGTATTTGGCCCCGCTGCTATGTTGGGTAGAGGAGTTAGGGGCCGAAACCTGATAGCATAGCAGTTCCTCCTGATGATCTCTAATTCTTATTCTGACACAACGTCTGTTATTTATTAGTCAATTCATAAAAATGACGTTTATTTTAAATTTTATTTTTTATTTTTATTTTTTAACTTGATTAAAATTATAGAAAATCTAAAAACAATTATTAATTTTATTATTTAATTATTAAATTTTGATTTAGCATTATTATGTTTTGTTTATTTTATAATTATATAACAATACGTAGACTCAGTTAGCTGATTTAATACTTAATAAACCAAGAATTTGGTAAAAATGATACGAATATGATAAAGTTGTCATAAATATAATATTAATATTTTCAAAATCAATTCAACTCGTTTAAATTAAATGCTAATAATTTCGGTGAACATATTATTTAAATATTTACATTCAACTTTACAAAAACAGTTTTTATTTTATAAAACACTCATGCCATAATATTAATCGATGTTTAAGTGCATGCACATTACCTTTTTGATTATCAATATGTTGTCAATTAATTTACTTATTAAAAATTTTAAAATTACAATCAATATAATTGAAAATACCATTTATTTTACCACAGCAATAATTCTTTATGTCGTAGTAATTTGACGACATTTCCTCACGAAAGTTATTTCAATTATTAGCTATAACCAAACTGAAATGTGCGCAAAATTAATAAAAAAAATATTAAAATTATTTATTAATTCTAAAAGGTAATAAAATTTTAAACTTCATCATTATTTAACTTATTATGCTGTAAATTATAATTTATACAGCAAACGATGTAAGTAAAATAACGTAGCAAAATAGTATTGACTACTCTAATAACTGTCGTCTTACGTTTAAAAAGAAATGAAAAACAAAGATAAAGTGACAAAATTTATTATTCAAAACATGAAAAGAGTAACATTTGGCAACAATAAAATGCGCAAAATTTTCTTGTGAGATTTCGATCTTGACAAAGATAATCTATAGACATCTGTTAAATTAATATATTATTATATTAATATATTAATTATATTATTAATTTAATAATATATTTATTATTAAATTATCAATTACCATATATAATTTATAATTAACATAAGAATCTTTTTCATTTTCTTTGACGGTATTAATAATTTTTCTTACTAAAAATATTTTATCTCTACAAATATTTAATAATTAATTTTAATTTAAATAGTTGTGCTTGTGTTTTAAAATTCAAAACATTACCATTTTGTAACACAATAAAAAGCGCAAACATTTTTTGTGATATTTCGATCTTGACATAGATCATCATCAGACATCTGTAAAATACAAAATACAAATTACATTAAATTGTAACTTATCTAATTTAGTAGTATTTAAAAAAATAATATCTATGCGAATCCTTTATCTTTGCCGTTGATTGTAGTATTAGTCTTTGATGAATATCGCTTCTATAATTCTTAAATTCACAACATTACGTTCGTTAATTAAAACCTTTGTATTATCAATTTTTTCTTTTTTAGCTACCTTTAAGTTATGTTCATCTTTCATATGCTTCTTAATCGCACCGCTATATAAATGCTGTATCATTCATGAATACAACCGTTGCTATTTGTAACCAATATAAATGTTGTTAGAACTGACCTTAAATTTAGCTTTAAGACATGTGAATTGGTACGCAGTGTTGTGTAAGGGTCTTTGAATCGTACAATTTTTTAATATTGTGTTCAAGTTTCAGGCTCTTATAATATATTCTCAATTTTACTATCTTTTCTGATGTAACTTCTTTCTTCATTATATAACGTAATTTGTTTTCTTGCAAACGAGATGCAGATGTATATTGGCCACAGTAATTCACTATTAACTCATTAGTATTTGTATACGGCTGTCGCACACTATGTTTTGTAGTTTTTAGAAAGTTTCTAATGATCCTATTAACAAATATGAATAAATGAAAATACCTTTATTAATTACTTCGAAGCAGCTATCTTAGCTTCTACTACCTGAGGCTAAAGAGAGCCACCCTTACAATATTTTTGGCCGTAGGTGGCCACCCTTAGAATATTTTTTTTGGATGTAGGGTGCCACCCTTACATTTTTTAGAGTTTTTCTTTTTCTTTGATTTGCCTTTGTTATTTGGATTCTTTGTTCAATTGACGTATTGCTCTGAACAAAAAGCTATTTTTACAGCGAACTGTATGTGCAAGAAATTTTTCAAACCTACGTCCTCGTCGCATTTGCATGGTGTGTGCTTGTACTGCAACTTGGCAGCCCAATGCGTTAAGAAAGTCTTGTTCGTGAGCAAATTTGTTGAAAACATGTGCGAGATAGTAAGGAAGTGGTTCTATATCTGCGCAACATATACGCTTAGCTGATTTTTGTATACTAATTGAACGCGCTAGTAGAGATGAACCTATGTGGCAGAATACAGGGTATGCATATCCTATCACAGGTCGAATTAAGTAGTAATATAGTATTCGAAGATCATCTGCCGACCAACCGTAGTACTTACACTTTCGCAACATATAAAGTCTTATTAAGCACTTACGCATAATCATACTTACATGGGAACGCCATGAAAGATCCGACTCGAACAACACGCCCAATACATAGCAAGTACGGGTTCTAATCACGTCAAAATCACACAGTTTATCAAGATTACTATTTCGTAGCTGATAGTGAATTATCTTGGATTTTGAAGTGTTCAATATAAGCTTATTCATCGACTTCCATAATTCTACATTAGTGTTTTCCTTTGCTATTGTTACGTTCGAGTTTATAATGCTATCTTCGCATGTTAAAATGATCAAGTAATCAGCATATTTAAAGCACGATAAATTTTGACAGCAGACTCTAAAATTATCTACATACACACTGAAAAGTAACGGCGATAGGACACTACCTTGAGTAACGCCAACATTAACGTATGCCCTATCTGAAGACGTGTTTTTATATTGAATGAATTGCATACGTTCATTTAATAGGAAGCCAATAATCTAACACACCATGGTGACAAAATACTATCCAATTTCATTAATAGCAAAGTATGATTTACTGTGTCAAAAGCTCTACTTGAATCTACTATTAGACACTAAACAATTGGCTGATTTTTCTGTCCAAATGATGCAATATAGCCTGTCTATGAGAGATTACAGCTTTTGTCGTACTTCCACATGGTCTAAAGACAAATTGGTTACGACTTATCGTGTTTAGTAATTTATTTTTAATACGACTGATAAATATTTATTCCATCAATTTTGTTAAAGCTGGTACTAAACTTATTGGTCTGTAATCATCAGATGAAAGAGGTTTGCCATTTTTTGGTATGAGAACGACCTTACACAGTTTTAATGCTGACGGAACGACTCCTGTATTAAATATATTTGTAAGAATACTGAGAGTGGTAGCGCTATTGTATCGATGAGCGTTGTTAAGGCCCATAAAGGCGGTCAAGGACCGTAGGACACTTTCTTCGGAAGTCGATGCAGTGCGGAAGTAATATCTTCCATAGAAATGAGTGCATCCACCCCTTCATAAAATTCATTGCAATATTGAGAGTGACTAAGCAACGAACTTTTTGGGGTTTCGATTGTCCCATTGTTAAGCTGTTTTAGCTTAATAACCAATTCTGATTCGCATAGTTGGTCAAAACTTGAGGTCGTTGGGTTGCAACGCAAATTTTTTACACATTTCCAAAATGCAGATGACGTTTTTTTTGCATTTAAGTCGCGATGAACAGACTTACGCGATCTATCAATCATAATGGAAATTTCCTGTTTCAGGTAATTGTAATTTGTAAGATTATTTGATCGGTAAGCCTTGACTTTTTCTTTTTGAAGTGACTTTATCAAAGGACTCATCCATGTAGGATCACATGAAGTAATGCAGACTCTACGCTTAGGTATATACATATTGATGCAAGTTTCTACCAACTTTTGTAATTCCTCCGATTCTAGACTGAGTCTGATTTAACAGCTGCCAGCCCTGCCGCGCATGAATTTTTGAATCGAATGATATGCTCGTCTCGCCTATCAAATACCACATGTGTAGAAATTGTTTATCTTTTAGAATGTTGACGAGGAAAAATTAATAATCCGCAGTGATCGGATTCGCCTAGAGGTAATCCCTTTGTTACTTCAGTAAAATATGCTTCAGAGTTAGTATATATTTTATCTAATATGGCGTTTCTTCTTGTTAAAAATTTGACCAACTGAACAAAGACTAGTTCATGCGTAACGATGTCTAGATCAAGCATATTAAAGTCACCTGACATTAGGATGTGTTTATGTTTTTCTCGTAGTCGGATCAACAAGCTTGTCAGAATTTGTAGAGCTGTTTCTTTGCATCCTATTGGAGGGCGGTATGCATTAATAATTACTAAGCCAAAATTACGTCGTCCATTATTTTTGAACAACTTCATACTAGTATTTCTAAATCTTTTATAACAAATGATTCGAGTAATGCCGGATTTAGACTTGCGTTAGAATTAACATAAGTGGCAACGCCACCTCCAGATTTGTCTGTGCGATGTGCGGTAAACGTAGTAACCAGGTATATGCGCAGAGTCAACTGAACTGCTTGATATCCAAGTTTCCACTATCAATAGTA
>WNNJ02003681.1:0-29003 GCA_012934845.2 Pomphorhynchus laevis
ATATATTATATATTATATATATATATATATATATATATATATATATATATATATATATATATATCACCCAGGGTGTATGGAATTGGATATCATGAAGGAATGATTCTGTAGCTGGTTTTCAATGCGAAAGTCACCTCGTGTGACCTAGCAACTATTCGTTACATAAATAAGAATCCATCAAAGGATCACCAGTCCCGATTCCAATCGATCTTCATGATCTCAAACGGTAAAATCTAAAATAAGCATGCCAGAGAAGCATCTCGGACAATGCAGTTTCTGGATATCATGATGGAATGTTTCATATACTGTGTGAAATCTGGTAATCCTGGATTCGTAGCCTAGCAGTCAAGAGCGCAAGCCAAGTACGGAGAGCGACAGCTCGAATCTCGGATAAGTCAAATTTCAAATGCGAAGAGTTGGTAGTCAGCCTTCTGACGAGCCCGGGGCTACCAACATGTGGCAAAAAGCGGGCGAAACGAAAACGGTTGTGGCAATGGCGCCGTTAGTAGTCAGGGTGTATGGAATTGGATATCATGAAGGAATGATTCTGTAGCTGGTTTTCAATGCGAAAGTCACCTCGTGTGACCTAGCAACTATTCATTATATATATATATATATATATATATATATATATATATATATATATATATATATATATATATATATATATATAGTCACGGTACTGATGAGCTCCGTTAGAGCGAAACGCGTATACCGTTGTTGAAGTTTGTCGTCACACATAAGAGGACTGGCATACTTAGCGACTTTGAATATTGCGAGAATAATTCGGTTATATTTCTAAGTCTGATTAGGATATATAGGATGTTGCATGGTGTTTATGTTTTCTCATGAGGAAAACAGTGATTTATTTATGAGTACACCATTGGGTGTCCCAAGGCTGGTGTAACAACAAATTATACCAGAAGTAGCTTATAAATTGATTGTAAATTGATATATATAAGCATTTAGCGTTCACAACGACAATGCTTTTTATTTTTTTGGAATTTAGGAAATATATTTCAACGTTTATAAAAAATTAAAGAGTAAGTACTATATTTATTCCAAAAGGGAAATTATTAACACAAATTTTGATAACTACTGATATCGTCTGAAACTCACAGCTTTGAATGTAAAGCTCAATACCATCACTTGATGATCATATCAGTAGTTGACAAAAATGTATTATTAAAAATTTACTTTTTGGATAAAAACTCCATTAATTTTTGTCAGCATTATGGATAGTAAAACATATGCTGGCTTTGTGTCTGTAAACAAAGGGCAAAATCTATATGGATGACTAAAATTTCAGATTTTTTATGTTACTACAACAATATTTTATTCTCAAATAAAAATTTCCCTTTATATAAAGAGAAAAATCTCGAGTTTGTAAACTGCTCGATCAATGATTAGTCTTCAAAAAATAAACGACTTTGATCCATTTTAAACTTACAATTTTGGAGCAGTATTAACAAAATAGGAATTTTATTTAATATTAATTTGTTTTCAAACAATTATATCACAAACTATAACATTTGTGGCTTATTTACTTCTCAAAAAAATCAAGTGAGAATATAATTGATTGATTTTAAAAGATTGCACAATAATCAGCAGCTTGTGGGAGTTTTATGAAATTAAAATTCAGTGATTAATTGTGTTATCAACATTGTGAAGTTAAGGGGTAAGTGCAAATTTAAATCGTGGATGAATTGCGGTAATGGGACAACTTACAAATATTTTCTTCGATTAAAACATTTTCATTTGTGCCGACGGCCAATTCAGCTTTCATGCTTTAGTACTAAATTCAAGGTTAGTCGACACATTTATGGAATTTGCTTTAAAGAAAAAATTTGAATTTCAATTTCGGTTGCTATATACGCCTGAAAAAGAGGGAAAGTACAAACAAATTTATAAAATAAGTTATTAAACATATTGCATAATCACGACGTGATAGATTTTCTGATTGTAATAGTATTTTCTGACAGTAAAAGTAACTTATATCTGATTATATCTCGGAACACGATTATATCTTGGAACACACAAATATCGTTGTCCAATATTAGAGCGTTGAGCTTGTGAATTACTTAGAAATGGTTGTGTAGCTGAATAATTGTACACAGGTAAGTTTTTACTTGACTGTAACGGTTGGTTATTGTATGACCCTGAATAGTTTTGAATACCTGAGTTACCTATTTTATAACCCGGACTAACTTGCACAATTGGTCCATACTGCGCCCCAGAATATGGAGATTGTGAACCAGCCATTCCACCGCTAGTAGAAAAATACGAATTGTCTACTGCACTAAATAAACCGTGATTATAGCCCCCACTCGAATAACATGGCGCACAAGGATCGTAGCTGCTAATCCCACCACCAATTGCAGATCCAGGATTATAGCCTCCACTAGAGAATCCATGATTATGGCCTCCACCAGAGAATCCGTGATTATGGCCTCCACTTGAATAACATGGGGCACAAGGGTCGTAGCTGCTAATCCCACCACTAATAGTCGGACCAGAGTTGTAGCCTCCACTGGAAAATCCGTGATTATGACCTCCACTTGAATAACATGGCGCACAAGGATCGTAGCTGCTTATTCCACCACCAATAGCCGGACCAGAATTGTATTGTCCACTGGAAAAGCCGTGATTATGGCCTCCACTTGAATAACATGGCGCACAAGGATCGTAGCTACTAATTCCACCACCAATAGCCGAACCGGAATTGTAGCCTCCACTGGAGAAGCCGTGATTATGCCCTCCACTTGAATAACAGGGCGCACAAGGATCGTGACTACTAATGCCACCACAACAAGTATTGCCACCACAACTACCAGCACAGCCACCGAATCCAGATGTCATGGGCATAGCACACGCGCCTCCACCAAATCCGGGCGAAATCGGCATAGCACACGCACCTCCACCAAATCCAGAAGAGATTGGCATAGCACATACACCTCCATCAAATCCAGAAGATATTGGCATAGCACACGCACCTCCCCCAAATCCAGGCGTGATTGGCATAGCGCATGCACGTCCACCAAATCCAGGCGAGATCGGCATGGCACAAGCACCTCCACCAAATCCAGGCGAGATTGGCATAGCACAAACACCTCCACCAAATCCTTGAGACATTGGCATAGCACAAGCACCTCCACCAAATCCTTGAGACATTGGCATAGCACAAGCACCTCCACCAAATCCTTGAAACATTGGCATAGCACAAACTCCATCATCGAATGCAGAAGACATTGGCATTGCACACGATCCATGTTCTCCATACATGCTTAATCCTCCACAACAGGGGATAGGACAAACAACACATCCACCGTAACTGTTTAACATTATGTTATTCGGAGTACGTTCCTATAAAATACAATTTAGAAAAAGGCAAGGCATAGCATTTATTGAGTTAGTATGTTTAGATTCTTGAAGATAAGAAGAATCTAATTATATTTTAGTATTCTAATTAAATTATGTAAACATTATAGAATTTCAGCTATTCATGCTTTAATCTTATAAATTAAATGTAATCCAAACATAATTTTTTGTTTATATTTTAAGTATTTAATAATAACGTTTGAATATTAATTTTAATATTTATTTAAATAAAAATATTATTTTTTAATATTATTAATTGTTTTTAATCTAAAAGCGATTAAATATATTTAGATACGCAGCACATTTAAAATTTATGTTCGTTAATCAAACATTTAAACATAATAATTAAAGTTATATTTGATAATTTAAATTTAACACATTAATTCGATAATAATTCTTAATCAATATTTTGAATAATAACCGAAGACCTTCAGAGTTGTAACTTTAAATCATTTATAAAAATAAAGGTACTGCAATAATTGACAATTAAATCTGATAATCTACACAGTCTCTCGATACCGTAGAATATAACATCAAATATTGAACATCGAATATATAACATTGAATATAACATCGAATATAACATCGAACAATCAGTGTTGTATATATAAGTATACTTATAAGTATACTTAGATGCAATTCTCATGCATGAAGTGAACTGTGAACTTAATTCTTGGGTGTTGCATATTCATGTATTGTATGAACTCATGAGCTTCAGCCATTCCGCCTTTTAGCAAAACGAAAAAATCGTCTACATACCTTAGCCAAGTTAACGGATAGTTGTTGTAGGCTGCTAAGCTTCTCTCTTATAGGTCACTCATAAGGAGTTCAGCTAATGTGGGAGCCAATACATGAATATGCAACTCCCCAGAATTAAGTTCACAACTCACTTCATGCATTAGAATTGCATCTCGTTTCTCGACGTTTTAGTAAAGTCGTCAGAGTCCATATTACTAATCTCAGTGTACAGGAAACCTACAGAGACTAATCTCTATATTCGTTGGGACAGTTGTGACGCTAGACATACAAAATTGGGTACGTTCGCCTCTTTTTGTTACAGGGCTTTCAATGTTTGCAGTAACGTTACCATAAGAGAAGACGAGCTTTAACGTTTAACTGACACATTTTTGCGTTTGGGTTATCTATGTAGTCTTCTAGCGCATACTGTAGTTAAAGTTAGCAGAAAGTGGCGTAGCCAGAGAGTTTTGAGAGAAGGTCCGCTCTTAGCTAAGTTTTTCCTCACGTTACTAGAAAACGGAATATCGACTAAGATATTTTTCAACAGAGTCAGGATATGAGTTAACGTTCTTAATCTTCCTATCCGAATACCTGTTTTCTACACTTCATTAAAGTATATAATCGTATCCTTATGGATCCAGGCACGCAGCTTGAACTCAATCAAATATATATATAATATATATATATATATATATATATATATATATATATATATATATATATATATAGTATGAGATCATGAAGATTGATTGAAATCGGGACTTGGTGATCCTGTGATGGATGCATATTTATGTATTGAATAGTTGCTAGATCACACGAGCTGACGTTCACATTGAAAACCAGCTACAGAATCCTTCCTTCATGATATCTAATACCATACACCCTGACTACTAACGGCAACATTGCCACAGCCGTTTTCGTTTCGCCCGCTTTTTGCCACATGTTGATAGCCCCGGGCTCATCAGAAGGCTTACTACCAACTCTTCGCCTTTTGAAATTGGACATATCCGAGATTCGAGCTTTCGCTCTCCGAATTTGGCTTGCGCTCTTAACTGCTAGGCTACGAATCCAGGATTACCAGATTTCACACAGTATATCAAACCTCCCATCATGATCTTTAGAAACTGCATTGTCCGAGATGCTCTCTGGCATGCTAATTATAGATTGTATCGTATAAGATCATGAAGATAGATTGAAATCGGGACTGGTGATCCTTTGATGGATGCTTATTTATGTATTGAATAGTTGCTAGATCACACGAGGTGACTTTCGCATTGAAAACCAGCTACAGAATCCTTCCTTCATGATATCCAATTCCATACACCCTAAGAAGATATCGTGAAGGAAGGATTCTGTAGCTGGTTTTCAATGCGAATGTCACCTCGTGTGATCTAGCAACTATTCATACATATGAATAGATATATAGCAACTATTTATATATATGCTCGATTCGAACACTTATTCAAAGATACGGAAAGAATTGCTATTTGCAATCTTGAGCAATACCGATTGAAACTAAACTATTAAGATTACATAGAAAGAATTGATCTACTCAATCTCGGTTTCTTACAGTCAAGCATCCGAAAGTTTGATCCTCTGGTTGTTAATGATGGTCTGCATTGCAAATTGTAGGATTTAAGAGCTAACGCCACCAACAATTTAAGCTAGATGTCGGAAATGCATTTTCACAATGTCACAGAGGCAGCCGAAACGGCGTGTGATAGTTCATCCTACTGACGATGGCTGCCGGCTATCACATGACGGTCTAGGAGTGACGAGAGTTTGAAGGCTGAAGAATATGCTCTATTCGAACACTTATTCACATATATATAAAAGTTTGAGATCTAAAAAAAGTTTGAGATCTCAAGTAAATACAATATTATTTTCCTGAAGAAGGCCACTAGTTGGTCGAAAGCTTGAATAAAACGATATCTTTGTGTTTCCGGTTTGACTTAAAATCCGAGTATTAATATATATATATATATATATATATATATATATATATATATATATATATATATATATATATATATATATATATATATATATATATATATATATATATATATATAATAGTAGTGCACAGATGTGCTGAGTAAACAACGGTCCAGGATTTCTTACGAAATACGGCATTTATACTAAATGGTGTTGCTTGATAGACTGGACTTCGATTCACGACTTTCAGTCACCATGTCACTTCTAGACGACCAATGAGTACCCGGCAACACTCATCAGTAGAATGAAGTACTCACTGGCCGTTTCGGTTGCCTGTGTGACATTGTGAATAAAGGCGTTTCCGACACTTTGCTTAATTGTCTGAGGCTTACGCTCTTAACCAGATCGAATTGCTGTGCGGACCATCCTTAAACACTAGGCAGAGGTTGTTGCTAAATTGTCGCTGCACTCGTTGGATCCTTAATGGATACGGCAGGTATAATAGTATAATAGTAATGGATACGGCAGGTATATATATGTCTAATCAACATTGTTAAATTTATTATGAACAACAATACATTCCCCACTAACCCCTTTTACTCCGTCCCCGATAAACAAATATTCGCTGTATTCAACTGTTTTCCTTAGAAAATACTGCATGTTTAAAATATTTGACCTGAATTTATATTATTTATAAGCGTTCCCTGCAATACACCCACAGCTACGTGGCGAATTGGAAATATACGAACGGATATTACCACAAGCAACCCATCTTGTGTCCTCAGTGCGTGGTGTCAACTATACCCAGAGACTGGCATTGTTGAATATCCACACTGTTGAACGTTCGCTGTCTAACGCCGACCTAGTGTATGTATGGCGGTCACTGTCTATACCTGGACATGTTTCGAAGTTTCTGTTTACAATTCGTCCACCGGGTCGACAACGAGGCCACAGACTTATGATAAAGCACAGGCTCCTTCACAAAACAAATTGTGTTACGATAAGCGATCGCATTGCTGACCTGTGGAATAATCTTCATGCATCAACAATCGACAGCGGTTCCGTCCAGAAGTTCAAGGCCATTATTAAATCACGACAATGACAGTTTTACATTTTTTCTTTCTTTCCTGTTTTTTTTATGTTTTGAGCTATGTGAGGGGCAAATTTTAGCTTATGCTCCTGGGCTGTTGTAACAATAATAATATAAGCCACCTAAGACTTTTATTATTATGGACATATGACCAAAATACTTTCGGGGCTGATTTGATTGAATTAATTATTTTAAACTTGTAGAGAACTTCTTTACTCGAAGCCTAGCATACTTATTTCGACAAGCATTATACTTAGGACGATATGCTGGGCCGAAGCGGTACATCCTGTAAAAGCTATTCCTGTTACTTATCAACGTTTTCAATTCAGAGTCAAATCATGATTACTAAACTATTGTTTGGTAATCATTATACGCTTCTTAGGTGCAAAGCGATTAAAAATGAGTATCAAATTCTCGCGAATGTTTTGTCATTGCTCATGGATGTCAGCAGTATGCTTTAAAGGAGATATAGTTGCACACTCAACAAGTGATGCTCTATCAACACAGTGCCACATTCGTTTAGACAATACACTTTCGACGTTATCACAAGACTGCATTCCAAATATGTTGACATCACAAATCAAAACACAATGATCACTATTGCCGACAAGAGGACTATCATACAAATTTAGAACGTCATTGAGCGATCGAGACCGGACAATATCTAGTATTGATGATTGAAACTTAGTAAACGAGTAGTAAAATCTACATTTCGAATGATAAGAAGATCATTATGCAAAAAGTTCCAAAGAAACTCATATGTTGCGCACCTGAACTGAGGAGCTGCACCATCAATATCGACTCAATTACATGGGATATTAAAATCTCCCTATAATATAAACGGATGATTATTGTTAAATGAACTTATCATACTTTCACAGAACTTCATACTCAAGCAGTATGACTTTGGTTTTCGGTAAAAACGCCAAATGTCAAAATCTTACTATAAACAGACATTTTTACAATCAACAATTTAAAAGTACCACTGCATCTGAGTCAGTGAACATGTGGTTAATTTTTATGCCAGACCTGACATAAAAAGTAACTCCTCCCCTCTGCGATGTGCGTCCCTCTCGTCACAAATGATATTGAAATTAGGCACGCTTATGATACTATTATCCATTCCATCATAATAATACAAATTTATTTAAAGTGGCAAATGTGTACAAGCTGCACGCTTACAAGTCCACTAACAAAAATGAAAAAGTCAAGCAGATAAATTGTTTACATGGGATCGGATTTGGCGTTTGAAGCACGGCAGGGAAGTTGATCGGCGTATATGAATGGGCAGATGATTCCACGATAGAGGAGCAGCCACCAGGAAGGAGCGGAGACCAAAGGAGGTAGAGTAGTTTGGGACATGTAAAAGAAGGGAATTACAGTAACGCAATGAACAGTAAACATGACGAGAATTATCAAGAAGATGAAGGTTGAGAAATGAAGGGGTATGAAAAGTTACAAGGCGAAAAGCAACGAGAAGAAGACGAATTTGAACACGACAATAAATCGTAGGCAAATCGAGAGAAGCAAGATGGTAGGATGTATGATCAAAACGACGAAGACGGACGAGAATTCGGACGGCTGAGTTGACGATGCGTTGTAGGAGAAGAAGAGTTGATCTAGGTGAGTTGGAAAATAGACTAAGACAATAATCGAGTCTAGAAAAAAGGAGAAGATATGAGAGTCATACAAGAAGGGAAATCGATCAATCTACGAACTTGACGGAGGTTGCGGAGTATCAAGGTAGATGAGCGTACTTTATCTCTAACGAAAGGTTTAAGTGAAAGTAGATTGTCGAAATGGAAGCCTAGGAAAACGAGATTATCAACGATAGGAAGACTTGTAGAATTTAATGATACGGAGGGAGGTTCTAAGCCGAGGCGTCGAGGTAGGATCCACATAATTTTCGATTTATCAGGATTAAGAGAAAGGCGAAGGGGAGAAAGATGATCGGAAATTAAAACAAGACAGTCGGAAGCAGAAACACTTAGATCGTGAATACGATAAACAAGTGCATGAGCATAGATTAGAATGTCATCAGCATATTGCATAATATGGAAGTTAAATTTATGAGAAATCGAAGGCAAATCACCGAGAAGAGTGAAAAGCATAGGGCCTAATACGGAGCCTTGTGGAACACCGGACGGGATGGACGAAGGGTGGGAGAGAGAAGAGTTAGAATAGACGCGAAATGTACGGTTTGATAGATATGAAGAAAACCATGATACAGTGGGTAAAGAGAAGCCATAATCACGACGAAGGCGATGGAGAAGAATCGAGTGATCGACGATGTCAAAAGCAGACGATAGATCAAGAGAAACTATGACACTACGTAATTTATGATCGCGCGATATGAGTAAGTCGTTATAAACTTCAAGACAGGCGATTTTGGTAGAGCAATTAGAGCAATAAGCGGCTTGGAATGGAGGAAATAAGTTGGAGGAAAAGATATATGTATTAACTTGCTTAAGAACGAAACGCTCAAGGAGTTTAGAAAGGGTTGGGAGAAGTGAGATAGGACGGTAAGAAGATGGTAGTGAGGATTCGAGAGATTGCTTTTCGATTAGAGGACGAACAGTTGCGCATTTCCAGATGGAAGGAAATGTACGACTACGGATGGACGAGTTGAACAATGTGGTTAGGACGGGTAAGATAGAGGAGCAGATATTTTTAAGCAAGTGAGTGGGAATTTGGTCAGAAGGAGAGGTTTAATTAGGTAATGACAGCAGAACCGAAGAAACTTTATCAGACGAAAGGGGAAGAAGGTGGAATAGTTCTGGGAGGAAAGTATTTAAAGAGAAGAGTGGGTACAAATGGGTTATGGGTAGTAGGGAAAGTAAATTAGATAGCTTAGTTTGTGGATAAGAAGAAAATTAATCAGGATTTATATTACAAGAAAAAGATGATCGTGAAAGAATTGAGTTAAAGATTTTCCAATGAGATTTAGAGTTGGAAGATGACTTGAGTTGATTTCGCCAAAAGAGAGTACGATTAGTATGTATAAGAATGAAATGTGAACGGCTTAGAGAAAAGTAGGAATCACGGATATTTGGAGGGAGTGAGTTGGGAGAACGTTTAAGAAAGCGATTATACATACGAAACGAGTGACGGAGTCGACGCTTAGAAAGAACACAATCATAATCGAACCAGGGAGCATGGCGCAAGCGCTAAGAACGTCGAAGTCGACTAGGTAGAAACTTATTGAGGATCGACGTAAGTTAAGAATCAAACAGAATGCAGAGATCATCGGGAGAGAGATAGTTAAGAGGAAGTGAAAAGAGTGAAGAATTGAGTAAGACTGTGCAGAGAATAGGGATATCGAGAAGTTTCCAGGGTCGACTTGGTGTGGATAATGGTAAAGGCGGACAAGGAGGATGGGGACGAGTAAGAGTAAGAGTGACAAGGAAATGATCGGACAAACTAGGATCAGTAATTAACAAGGAGGTATAGTCATTGAAGCAGTTAGGAACAGCAATGATGTCGAGAGCACCGCCGAGAATATGAGTTGGGCTTGTTGAAAGTAATTTATAGTTAAAATCAGAAAAAAGATTAGTTAGAGTGATAGAGTCAGAATCAGCGGCGATCAAGACGAATGTTAAAGTCTCCGAGAACAAAAGAAGGAGTATAAGACAATGAACAATGAGACATAATATCTGCAAGGTCGTTAAAGAAGATACGTGATGGGCAACTGAACCTGGACGGTATACAATCACAAGTTCCAGAGGGAAAGGAGTTGATAATCTGCATATGAGTAATTCGAACGAGGTGTAATTTTACGTAGAGACATTGGGTGACCAGCAATGGCAACAATACTGCCGTGGTTAGAAGCAGTGGATATAGAAGAGACAATTGGACGAGATGATTCAACTAGAGAACAACCAGAGCGACATAGACGACGAATAGTAAGATAGTCGGAGTCAGAGTGCCAGGATTCAGTAATGCAGAGAATATCGATAGATAATTGATCGAAGATATCGAGGAGTATATCCACATCAAGACGAAAAGTATGCTTATGAGCGAGATCGACTTGCGAAGAAAACAAGGGGAGAAATGGGACGCTACCGAATTTTTGGCCTTGTGTGTACAATGAATCATGGATTCATGTTTCAGAAATGGCAAACATGTTAACCTCCGACGATAAAATTATATGACGACAATCATTGATATTACATAATTAGCTACGTATGTTGCTATATCCAACTTTCAACCGATTATTTACAACAATCTTCGACGAGGACAACACACAAATTATCAAAGTTACCAAGCTCACCTATATTTTCCCAAAATCATTGTTTCATCTTATGTATAAAGGAAGCCACCGGACAAATTGTTTCCCTTGGCAAACCTGAAAATGTTGTATGCATGGATTTGTCTCCCCCATAGGATAAGCGATCTGCCATCTCAGTTTTTGCTTGCCTCAGACGTTCTCTCTCATCACGAGATAAATTCTTGAATATGTGAGCATTCTGCCCCTTCAGTTTTCTACCCCAGGTCAACACACACGATGCTTCCTCGAGAGATCCATTGGCCATTTTTGATAGACGAAGTCGACCACTATTATTATCACGAATTCCCAGACGGTAAAGCTTCTTCAATTTGAGAGTTGTAGTAATCCTTTCTCCACTGTAACGAACATTTTACATAATATTTCACGTATAGACCTCACGTCGTCATCTAAACGGCCTTGAGCACTATTCGAATGCGATTCGACTACATTCGCGAAATGATGCATTTAGATTTATCGTCCAATTTACTTTTCAAATTATCATCATATAAGTGTGCAGGGGCTTCACATATGGATCATCTAAACGGCTTTGAGCACTACTCGAATGCGATTCGATTACATTCGCGAATTGACGCATTTAGATTTATCGTTTAATTTACTTTTCAAATTATCATCTGATAAGTGGACAGAGGCTTCACATATGAAAGCCAATTCTTTATGGTCAACAACGGGTACACCGACATGCCCCTCTGGAAACAAGAGGATCATCCCTTGTTGTCTCTGCTCATAAGTTGATAATGTTGATAGATTAATCTTGGTGCTCAAATAATTGATCGGTAAGTCATCTTAATACCGGTTAGGGCTTGAAAATTGCGGATTACTGACATATTTTCGAACATCTCTATTTGAATTGCCAACAAGAGGAAACGAACTAGAGTGGATTGTGATGAACACTGCAAGTATCGAGAACGTGAATCTCTTGTAATTGACTGTGCGAATGCTTGCCCGTCTTTGGAATCACGATAATAGAGAGACGACAACCGCTTAATTTTGCTGCATTTTGATTGATCTAGAATTGCTTTCATTATTGATTTAACTAACTGTTGAATGTCCTCACCCTTTTCTTTAAACATGCGCTAGGCTAGGTCGACTATGCCTTTCTTTCGAATGTGACAATGCATCAAGTAGATCTAACTGATACTGTTGAGCGGCGCTATTATGTAAATAACATATCGTGTCGCTAGTTGGATACCTCCGTTATCAACACCCTCCTTTGTGAATCTGGGAGGATGGATATTTAAAGTATAATATCTAGATATATTTGATAATTATATTTTAAAGAATAAATTTAACATTAAATGTACTAACACGGTCAAATTCAAACATTTTAACATAAACCGATAGATATGTATTACAAATCTCAAATTGCTATCGATTCTTATATAATACTTTTCAAAAAGTATGTTTTTTAAATAAAAGCGATATTTCAAATATATGATCTTATTTAAGATTATTACAAATTAAATTTATTCTTATTTTTACATGCTTGCAAGTTATTGTTTTAAGACGTATATAAAACTTTAACATAACAAGCAAAAGCTTTTATCCATGATATAAATGGTGTAATTAAATAAAGGATATATTTTTACGTGGCAAATGAGTGGAGGCGCACGTTTACATGACCACAACAAAAACGACAAATCTAAGTCATGTGTTGTAGTGGGAACTGAGGAGGTATTTGAATGTGATAAAGGAGAGAGCGCTGAGGACGTCGAGAGGGAGCTGATTCCAGGTGAGGGGGCGGCGACGAGAAAGGATCGGAGATCGCAGTTGCAGTAATTGGGAACGTGGACTATAAAGGAATGACGGCAACATAGTTATATAGAGGTGAGGCCAGTGTCGTCTAAGAAAGGGTGGTTGATGAATGATGGGGAGCCGACAACAATGAGACGAAAAGTGACGAGAAAAAGTCGGAGTTGGGTGCGGATGTGGATGATGAGCCAAACGAGTTGTGCAAGATATGTGAAAGTGTGGTCGAAGCGACAGATACGTATGGGCTCTCGAAAGGCAAAGTTGATGATGCGTTGTTTGGGTAGGATGATGAATTTTGAAGAATTGGCGAAAAGGCTGAGGCAGTAATCGATTTCACGGAAGATAAGCGATGAAAGAAAAGACATACAAGAACGGAAGACGATATGCGGCGGATATGTGAATGTCACGGAGAATAAAGTTAGACGAGCGAACCTTGTCACGTACGAAGGGTTTAAGGGAAAGGTTATAATCGAAATTGAAGCCTAATAAAGTGAGATTACGGACTATGATGAAATTAATTAGGCAAACGATACAAGGGGAGGAGATATTTTAGGTTTACGGGAGGAGGATCAACATTGTTTTGAACTTGTAGGAGTTCGAACTAGATTAATATGAGAGAGACGTTTGTAGATAGTTAAAAAAAGACTTCAAAAGCGATTAACTTTTACGTGACAAATGCGTGTCAGCGCACGCTCATGACCACAACAACAAAAATAATCTAAAAAATCTAAATCATGTTTCTAGGAGGTGGGTGCGGATGTGGCATTTGAATGCAATAAAGGAGGGAGCGTGGCAGACGTCGAGTGGGAGCTGATTCTAGGCGAGTGGGGCAGAGACGAGGAAGGATCGGAGACCGTAGTTGTTGGAGTAATCGGGAATGTAGAGTAAGAGGGAATTACGGGAACGCAGTGATAGAGAGGTGGGACGAGTGTCGTCTAAGAAAGGGAGGTGGATGAACGATTGGGAGCCGACAGCGATGGGACGAAAAAATAAGAGAAGAAGGCGGAGTTGTATGCGGATTTATATGGTAGCCCAGGAGAGTAGAGCAAGATATGTGGATATGTGGTCAAAGCGACGAAGATGTATGAGCACTCGAGCGGCGGAGTTGATGATGCGTTGTAGGAGGTAGGATGATGGATTTTATAGAATTGGCGAAAAGGCTGAGGCAGTAATCGATTTTAGGATAAAGAAGCGATGAAAGAAGAGACATACAGGAACGGAAGTCGTTAGGGAAGTCGTAATGAAAAAAATGATATAATATGACGAACGAAGAAAACTGAGGATGATAAGGTATTTGTGGATTTATTATTATCAAAAATTTGGATATCAGAATCGCTATCATCAATTCAAAAGATATTGATAATTGGAAGAGAAAGTGATGACGGTAGTCACTTGTAGAAAGTGTAGGAAAATCTTTAGTCGGAGAGATAAAAGCAGAAAAGAGTCTACGTGATATAGAATCATTTAAACGGGTATATATTAAACCTGATTTTTCACGATCTGAAAATGATAGAAAGTATCAACTAAGCACATAACGAAGGAAATTACAAGTTGAGTTTTCAGATTATGAAGTTCATATTCGTAACGGGACTAGTAAAGAAATTAAAACAATCTAGTAATCAAGAAGAAACGAGTACCACTTCATTAATCGAAATATTGGATTATGAGACTTCCTGTTAAAATTACACTGAGTTATAATGACTAGATATGAATAAAACAATTACATCGTTAAAAAAACGATTTATTTTAACGTGGCAAACGCGTACCAGCTCACGCTTACATGACCACAACAAAACAAGACTGTGAATCAGGTGTCGAGAAGGTGTGAACGGAGGAGGTGTTTGAATGTGATAAAGGAGGGAGCGCGGCGGACGTCGAGAGGAAGTTGATTCCAGGCGAGTGAGGCGGCGACGAGGAAGGATCGGAGACCGTAGTTGTTGGAGTAATTAGGAACGTGGAGTAAGAGGGTATGACAGGAACGAAGCGATAGCGAGGTGGGGCGAGTATCGTCTAAGAAAGGAAGGTTGATGAACGATGGGGAGCCGACAGCGATGAGACGAAAAGTAACGAGAAGAAGGCGGAGTTTGATGCGGATGTGGATGGTGGGCCAGGAGAGTTGGGCAAGATATGTGGATGTGTGGTCGAAGCGACGGAGACGAAAGAGCACTCGAACGGCGGTGTTGATTATTCGTTGTAGGGGTAGGATGATGGATTTTGGAGAATTGGCGAAAAGGCTAAGGCAGTAATCGATTTTAGGGAAAAGAAGCGATGAAAGAAGAGACATACAAGAACGGAAGTCGATAAGGGGGCGAATACGGCGGATGTCACGGAGAATTAAGTTAGACGAGCGGACCTTGTCACGGACGAAGGGTTTAAGGGAAAGGTGATCATCGAAATGGAAGCCTAAGAAAGTGAGATTGTGGACTATAGGGATGATCGATGAGGCAAAAGAAACAATGGGAGGAGATATGTTTGGTTTACGGGGGAGGATCCACATTATTTTGGACTTTTCGGGGTTTAGAACGAGATGAAGATTGGAGAGACGTTTGTAGATAGAAGAAAGACAGTTGGAGGCAGAAATGCCGATATCGTGTATGCGATGTGCGGGTGCATGAGCATAGATTAGAATGTCATCGGCGTATTGCATGACCTTAAAGGAGTAAGGTTTGATAAACGGAGATAGATCGCCAAGCAGAAGAGAGAAAAGCATAGGACCTAGGACTGAACCTTGTGGGACCCCGCAAAAAATAGGGATGGGAGGGGAGGATGATGAATTAGAACAGACGCGAAAGGAACGGTTGGATAGGTATGAGGCGAACCATGCTACGGAGGAGGAAGAAAATCGTAATCATAACGAAGGCGAGAAAGGAGGACGGAGTGGTCGAGAATGTCGAATGCGGGGGAGAGGTCGAGGGAGATGAGAACACTACATTGAGCCTTGTCTCGAGAAATGAGTAAGTCGTTGTACACTTTTATGCATGCGATTTCTGTCGAGTGATTAGAGCGGAAAGCGGATTGAAAAGGAGGGTACAGATTGGATGATGAGAGATAAGCGTTGATTTGTATTAAGATGAGGCGCTCTAAGAGCTTGGAAAGAGTATGGAGGAGTGAAATGGAACGATATCTAAAAGGAAGTGAGGGGTCGAGCGATTGTTTTTTAAGGAGTGGACAAATAATGGCGGTTTTCAAGTGTGATGGAAAGATACTACTGCGGATGGACGAGTTAAATAAGGTGGTTAGAAAAGGGGATATCGATGTTTATATGGATTTAAGAACTGGGGTAGGTAGGGAATCGGTAGGTGAGGTTTTGTTGGGCATGGAAACGAGGACAGATGAGACTTCGGCAGGTGAGAATAAGGAGAATATGAAAGAGTTCCGGGAGGATGATGCGATGCGAGTAACAGTGAGACGGAATGGAGACGGGATGGTGAGAAAGCAATGTGGATACTTTGGTCTGAAGAAATGACGAATAATCATGTGGATTGATGTTGCAAGACGAAGATGAGCGAAACAGGATTGAGTTGGAAGCAGAAACGCTGATATCGTGTATACGATGGGCGGGTGCATGAGCATTGATGGTTATACCATCGGCGTATTGCATGACGTTAAAGGAGTAAGGTTTGATAAACAGAGAGAGATCGTCAAGCAGAAGAGAGAACATCAGGGTACCTAGAACTGAACCTTGTGGGCCTCGCAGAAAATAGGGATGGGAGGGGAGAATGATTAATTAGAACAGACACGAAAGGAACGGTCGGATAGATATGAGGCAAATCATGCTACAGAGGAGGAATAAAAACCGTAATCATAACGAAGGCGAGAAAGGAGGACGGAGTGGTCGACAATGTCGAATGCGGAGGAGAGGTCGAGGGAAATGAGAACACTAAAGAGAACACTAAGCTCTTAGAACGCCTCATTAAAATGAGGCGTTCTAAGAGCTTAGAAATAGTAGGGAGGAGGGAATTGGGGAGGTATCTAGAATGCAGGGAGGGATAGAGCGATTGTTTCTTAAGAAGGGGACGAACAATTACGGATTTCTAGTGTAAGGGGAAGATACGACTGCAAGTAGACGAGTTAAACAAGGTGGTGAGGAAAGAAGATATCGATGAGCATATGGATTTAATTGTGGGGGTAAGCATGGGATCGCCAGGTGAGGTTTTGTTGGGCACTACATCAAGTAAGATGAGACTTCGACAGGTTAGACTGAATAAAATGAAAGAGTTCCGGGAGGATTAGTCGAGGAAGAGTGGGATGGGTTGGAGACGGAGGTGTGAGAGAATAACGTGGATACTTTGGTTTGGATAAATAACGAATGATCCCGGGATTGATGTTGCAAGATGAATAGGAGCGAGCAAGGATTAAGTTATTAAGTTAAGTCATAAAGACTTAGAGTTGAATGAAGTGTGATTTTATGCTGTCAAAAAATTATAACTTATTTATTAATAAAAAGTGTTAAACTTATAGCATCTCTCTAGTGTTTTACACAGTTTGCCTTAATGTCAAACTACAGAAAAGTTTCTTAAAATAGGAAATTAATTCGCTTATTGAATTCTTATTGCACCATAAAAGTTGCATAAGCGTCAAATATTTATTAATAAAAAAATTATTATATAATATTTTATATAATTTATAATTAAGTTTTAGTTAAAATTTAAAATTACAATAAATTTTTATGAATTGATTAATAAATAATATACGATGTACCCGAATAAGGATTATATGTCATAAGGAGGAACTCCTATGTTATCAGATTTCGGCCACTATTCTCCACCCAACATAGCAGCATGGCATAATGCATTCCAATGATGCATTTCTACTGATGAAATTTGATTATCAAGTGTATCTTATTCTAATCCAAAGTTTATTATTTATTATCCATAAAAAATTTTAAGCTTAAGAGTTTAAATTAATATTTAATGATATGCTGTTGATTTATATATTTTACGATTTTCGGTTTGGTTTTATATTTATAGTATCCTAGTTTAAAATACGTATCTATTTAATTATTTAAATGATTTTGGGTATTCTTGCAATTCTTAAAATTACATTATTTAATGTATTATATTTTATATTATATGGTATGCATGAATGCTCATGCAAAAATATGTTTCTTGTAAATTTAAATATGTCATCTTTACGATATAAATCAAAAGTAGCTGTAGTGACAATTTTAATTTATTTTGATTTAATGTTCATATATAGATATATATCTTCTTTATCGTCAATATTGTTGTTATTAAGAATAAGGTTACATGAATAAATTTGTTCACTTATTGAATAAAAATTATGAGAGTTAAATACATATATATCATCAAGGTATCGAACAATATATTTGTTCATATATATGTACAAATTCATATTCTATAAAGCTTAAAATAAAGTCAGCTATAATTGAGCAACTATTATCTCCCATTGAAACACCTTTTATTCGTCCTTTTCTTGTAAATTTAAATATGTCATCTTTATGATATAATATATATAATATAAAAATATAATATAATAATATATTTATATTATGATTTATTATAAAATAATATCTTATAATATCTTATAATATATATTAAATAATTTTGATTTTTTAAAATATTTAAATTTAATCTATAAAGTAAATCCAAAAGGAATGTTGTTAAAGAGTTTTTAATATGAACTCTAATCAATTTTTCAAATATTAGCTGCTGATTAAAATACATTTTTATACTCTTAGAATCTTACGGACCTCGTTAAGGCAAGAAGACTAGTTTTGGAACTGCTCATTTGGCATGCTTACCCATTAATTAAGAAAGTGTAACATTTTGTTTCAAATTTAAATGTTAGAATAATCAATTATACCGAAGATGATGGGTAGCAACGGACAATTAACAGTTGATAATGACTCTTTTTACTATAATCGAGTGAATGCAATAGATATAAATTCTGATGACATAATAATAGCAACACGAACTAAAGGAATATTGTCATACGATATAAATTCATTGACAAATGATGAACACAACATTCATTCGGCTTACACGTTAAAATCAAACTTTTCTGATGATTTCGAGGCCTACGATATTTTATGCAATGTTAATCAAGATCTTATTTATGCTTGTACACATTCCGGACAAGTATTCATTTGGCAACGAAATATGGAGGAGCAAACACATCCAAAACTAATATCAACGATAAATGTTAGCAGTTCACAGTTAAACCGAGTACAACTATGGTCAAATAATCGGATTATATTAGGATCAGAATCAGACGGGTTATTTCATGTCGACTGTCAAAGCGGTAATGTCATCAGCTTGACTAACAACAAGCCTAAAATGCTAGGATCCGTGCTGGATATGAAAACTAGCGATGAAAATATAGTTTGGACTGTTGGGGAATTAGGATTTATATTTCGGTGGGATATCAGAATGTCGTCATGTGAAAAAATCATTTGTCCTAATGAGATACCGTCCTTGCAGAGAAAGGAAAGATGGCTGGGATGCTTAGCTGTAACGGAGAATTGGCTCGCAACAGGTGGTGGTCCAAAACTAGCCATTTTCGATCAAAGATTCATAAAGGAAAATAATTTTTCAGCTATCGAGGACGATGACATTTTTCCGGTTGTCGCTATTTTTGATTATGCAGAAACAGGAATTAATTTAGTTGCAGGGGGATGGTCAAGACATGGGCATATAAAACGTTATAACCTAGATGGCACTATATGTGAAAGATCTTTATCAACGTCGATGGCTCCTATACAGGCTTTACAAATAAAGAGAAACCCGTACAAACTTATGGTTGTCGGTGGAAATGCCAATGCTATCGATATCTTTTTTAACTTCAACTACAAATCATTAACCTTAAATTTTAATTAAACACATTTGAATCTTATTTGAGTTCGTACCTTGGATATTTGGCTGTGTAGTGATTAAAGATAGGAATAAAGATTTAATAAATATATTGAGAGATCACTGTGACTATTCAACTTTAAATATATCATGTCAAGTGCTCTATCTCATTAAATATTTAATCGCGCAAGATGATCCGGTACGAATTATTGCACTGATGCTTTATAATCTTAGAAATAGATCATATAACAATCATAAGCTTAAACCCTTATTTGTTATCGAAAACTTTTTTAAACACTACATTTACATATGCATATGAATTTCATACGCTATTTGTATAAATAAACACCTTATTAAAGCCGCTTCAAACCACGTATGTTTCCTTAAAGGGTAGTCTGAATTTCTTAATGTCAGATTTAAAAATGTAATTAACCGAAACATTAACTTGAGGGTGGATACAAGGACAATTTATTTAAAATGTAGATGACAACTGTTGGTTTAAATTACATAAGGATAGTTTACATACATAGAGCTGAATCTGACAGAATAGTTATGCCGTGATCCAATGACATTTTGTACATATAGTACGTACACAATATGGATTTCAATACTCAGTCATACTATTCACTTGATATTGTGAATATTCAATCATTATCAATTACATCGACGATCAATACATTATTTGATGTACATAATACTAATATATTTTATTATAATTTACATGAATTTACATTTCATGTAAATTCACTCTCTTAAATATAAATGCTATTATAGATATAATATATAAAATAATAGTTTATAAAAAAATATATTCAGACAACATTCTATATTAAAGTACAATATCTTATTAGAATGGAAAGTCTAATTAGATTGAACTTAATAATTAGAATCTAATGAGTATATCTGACAAGTTTGCACTAATAAGAAATTTTGGACTTGCAAAGACTAGTCATCCATGGTTTCCAGAGTAAATTTCAGTGATATATAACTTGTGGCCTTCATCAAAGATACATCTGGTTGAATGTTGAATTTTAGGGATAAGGTAAATAGATGGAAGCTCTTGAAGAAAGTACGTTACGAATTTTATAACGAATTTGATCAAAAATCGCTTTATTCTAGTTATGTAAAAGTAATTTGAAGATCGACTCATTCTGAAATAAATATGGGTGTTAATTAACACCTTAGCTTTAAAATTAATAATTATTACGTAATCATACCAAATGAATGCTAATAAATGCTAATATTATTTATTAATATAATATTTTTTATAAGGTAATAACAAAGTAACGATATAAAGTAATAATGCAATAAAATATCATAGATCATACAAAAATGTCATTTTAATACATAACTTCAAGTCAATTGTAATAAATAAATTTATATTTTTAAATATTTTTATTCATTAAAAGATATAAATATTTTTATTTCTTAAAGCAAAAGTAACATGACACATCTATTTTCATAAAATTACTAATGATATTAATTTATTGTCATAAATTATTAATAAAATAAACTATAAATGATAAATAATTGGTATGATTACATAATAATATTATAATATCATTATAATAATGTTAATTAATCATACCTGTATTTTAATAAATTATAATAAACAGATCGTGAGTTACAAAACATCAAAAATAAAAAGAAGTCATCTCAAAGCAAATAGTAATATGAGTACAGAATAGCCTATTCTAAACACCATTCCCACTTCTTGTCTTCATCTTTGCTCGCCATCTGATGTTCGAGTAGCTGACAAGCATCTTCTTGGCATCGTCATTAAATGTTCTCTTTAAATTCTTTAAAATGCAAAATAAATCATAGCTAGAAATAAATGTAATATTATTTATATCTAAAAGGTTGGTATAGCATAACTTGAATATATATTTAAACCACTGAAACTTACAGATCGTCAGTTACAAAACATCAAAAATAAAAGAAGTCACCGTCTCATTCCAAAATGATTATGGGTGTTTATTATAACCTTCGGTTTTAAACTAATAATACAGGAAAATGATGTGCTTACATTTTGATATTTTTAAGTAAATTAGACCTTAAAATTTATAATCAAAATGCTCGACTTGTATTATTGTAATTTGAAATATTTTTTATTTATATGTTATTAAATTAAAATGTAAAAATCATTAAATATCATATTATTTATTTAAATATGAAATCTTATGAATAAAATACATATTAAAATTGAAATTTTGATGAATTGTTTTTATACTGCACGCTACTTTAATCTGATATATACGCCAACAGCTGTACACCACATTTCAGTATTGGTGGACCTCACTGATACTGAAGAAGAGTGCCGAATAAAAATAGTTATCAAAATTTCAATGGTAATAATGACTGCGCATGTATATCAACTAAAAATCTATATTAAAATTCATTTTACATTTGATTTTTTATTATTTAATTCAACCTTATAGCGTATCTTATCATAAATTCATTAAGTATTTGGAACGATTAATATTGATTTTCCTTTATGTAAAATTAATTTAAGGATCGATTCATTCCTAAATGATTATGGTGTGTGTAATTGGGAATCTTGATATTACTGAGATTTTAACAAACAACTCTTTTGTGGCAGATAGAAGGCATTCCTCCATGATTGCACGACAGAGAGTGAGAAATGTCAGTTTGAGAACCGCATACGCAGGTTCTCTGCTTTATATCGGGGTCAGTTTGTCCGTATCGGGCGTTCAAGGCATCTTTGAATTTATTGGCTGACATATGGAATTTTTCGTGTTCTAAGGGTAGCGCTTAGCCATGAGGATGCTCCATTGAAAGAAGCGTGATCGATAGTGGGTTTTATTGAGGCATCTGCTAAAATAGGAGGGTTTGATATGCGTTCCCTATACAAGAATGCCCTGAATTGTTTAATTTCGTTGAACGTTTTATTTTGTAATTCGCGTAGGCAGTCGCCTGTCAGTTCAGATTTATAAGATAATTGGAGTATGTTGGAGGATTTCAGCTCTATCGGAGAACTAAATGTGGGATCGGCAATGCCAATTCCGCCTACTTTTAGTGGTAAACATAGTACGGCTGTCCAAGCACTGTCAAGTTTCCAAGATGCAAACTGCGGGAGAAGCTCCAAAGTTCAGATGTTCGAAAGATTAATCCACACTGAATCCAGACCTTAACATGTACGCATGATATGTTTTCATTTTGCTTGAGCAGAATTGATGAGGCCAGCAAAGGCTACATGGGGGTTTACATGTGCAACTGCTTTTAGGCGTTGGATAATTGTAATCCATGCAGAGGATAACTCACTAACAGTAGAGCTTTCGTAGTCTGAAGATCCGACTAATGTGCCGAGTATTGTGATCCCTGCCGTGATCCTGTGTTTGTATTAGGGAGGTCTTCGGGATTGAACTGCCTATGAGATAGAATTTGAGATTTAAGCGGATTTACATACTAACCGTATTTTGGACTGACGAAATGCAGTATATTCCAGACCTGTTTAAGGGTGTCTATAGTTCCTACGCAATTGGCTTCGTCAGCGTACCATTTCTGGAATGTTGCCGGGACCATTCGTTGAATATGTTCAATCAGTGGAAGGAAGACCAATGCGAATCCAGCAATCGCAAAGGGTCTCCCTGTGTAAAGCCTTCTGATGAAAGTATTGTGCTATCCCCGAATGTAGGCTGAGCAGGCTTCGCGTAAACGTTGCGTAGTGCACACAAAAGTTAAGGGCAGGTGAATTCCACATTATACAGTGCAACGGCTTTATTAGTCTGGTTGAAGGCATTTGAGGCATCGACCGTCATAAGGCACAGATGGTCACTTCGATAAAACTCGTTTCTAAGAGTACTGACGGCTACCTCTATACCTCCTCTTTGTGAATCAACAAGTTGAACAAAAACAGACGACGTCCTGAATATCATTGGCACGAAGTCGATAATGGAATGGCAAATGATGCGCCTTACAGTGATGCATATTTCGATAGGTCTAATTCCTCCTGATTTTTTCTCTAGGGCGACTAGGTGGCAAGCTGTAAAAGCATCTAATTGACTGGGGTTAATGTGTTATGTAGCGATGAAGATAGCGAATTGAGCGATTGCTCTGGCTAAACATATAGACTGAGGACTGAAGTCCGTGAGCATGTGAAGCCACGAATTAGAATCGAGAATCGACGGTCCTGCGCTTCTTCTGGTTTTCTTGCTAGATCGAGGCGGATAGACCTCGATGTGTTATTTGCTAAATGAATAGAAATGTTAAAAAGATGATTAATATTTTTGGATATCGAGTTGGCAGTGGTATTAAACGGCCTGATCCTAATCGTGTCTCTGCGAGAATTGCAAGTACCTCAAAATAAACGTCAACTGCTAAGAATTGTTGGGCTTTTCTCACATTATTCCAAATCGATTCAAAATATTTCGTCGCATATTCGTCGGTTAGCTGAAATTATAAATGTTTCTTTCACATATGTAGCAAAGCAATCTTTTGAACTAATTTGTGATCGCATTATTGATTTATAATGATTAATCAATAATTCTATTACATTATTTTGAATGCTATAAATTATATAGTGCAATAATGATATCAATTATAAATAATATATTATTAAGATGATTTTACACCAATTGAATTTAATAAGACATTTACAGTTGAGATTGACGCTTCTCTTTATGCTATCGGTGCTGCATTAACGCAGGATAACAAACCTGTCGCATTTTATTTCCATACTCTTAGTAAGAGTGTCGTTGTTGAGAAAGAGGTTTCGATATTGTCGAGGATTAAAATATTGGAGGCACTATTTGCCTGGCAGAACTTTTAATGTTCTAACAAATCAAAAGCCCATTTCATTTATATTGAACAAGAATCGCAAAGTAAAATAAAAAATGAAAAATTGCAAAGATGGCGTCTGGATCCATCTGAATTCAAATTTTGCATCTTTTACCGGTCTGGTAAGTTGAATTGTATGTTCGACTCAATGTCTATGAATATCTGTGCATCAAGTTACACGTACTTAAACAAGCAAAAAGATTTAATCCTTCTTTACGAAATTCACTCGAACCTTTGCACGCTTAATTCGGTCGTTTGGATCATTTAATTCAATCGAATCAACTGTCATTAACTCTGAAGACGTTCGTTATGTTGTATCTCATTGTGATATCTGTTTTTCATTGAAACCGAACTTCTTCAAGCCTCAAAAACTATCCTCGTCAGAGCGACGTTATTTCTCTAAAGAATTTCACTTAAAAAACGATTTATTTTAACGTGGCAAATGCGTACCAGCTCACGCTTACATGACCACAACAAAACAAGACTGTGAATCAGGTGTCGAGAAGGTGTGAACGGAGGAGGTATTTGAATGTGATAAAGGAGGGAGCGCGGCGGACGTCGAGAGGGAGTTGATTCCAGGCGAGTGAGGCGGCGACGAGGAAGGATCGGAGACCGTAGTTGTTGGAGTAATTAGGAACGTGGAGTAAGAGGGTATGACAGGAACGAAGCGATAGCGAGGTGGGTCGAGTATCGTCTAAGAAAGGAAGGTTGATGAACGATGGGGAGCCGACAGCGATGAGACGAAAAGTTACGAGAAGAAGGCGGAGTTTGATGCGGATGTGGATGGTGAGCCAGGAAAGTTGGGCAAGATATGTGGATGTGTGGTCGGCGCGACGGAGACGAAAGAGCATTCGATTACTAACCAATGACGAAAGAGCACTCGATGACTAATCAATGACTTTAAAAAGTCATTATTAATTCATTGGCAAGAAATATTTGCTGACAGTCATTGATGAATATTCTTGGAATCGTTTTGGCTTCACATACAGAGATATATGCCCACAAAATAGTGATATTTGCATGCACAATATAGTTACAATATTTGGGCCTTCTGAAATCGTACATTAATTCGCGGGTCGTCCTTCATGTTAAAATAATTCGCAGATTATCTACTGAGTATTCGTACAGTAGCAAGCCATTATTCTCTGTACAATCCGGTCAGTAACGGGCAGATTGATCACTACAACGTCATTTTATGAAGCGCTGTACTTTTGCGGCTTAGAGACAGCAATATTGTTGTTGCTGTTTGGGAAACTGGGCACAGTCGATACCTTTAGTTTATGCAAGAACTATTATGCACCGCCCTTGCTCAACATTTCATGATCGGATCTTCAACTACTCTAGACGTCCTCTAACTAAATTTAATTGCTCGAATAGCTTTGTCGTCCCGAATATGTATTCATGCGAAAGTTTGCAAACGCGATAAATTGATAAAGACTAAACTGATAAACGCGTATCGAAAAACTGCTCATTTCGAATGTTCATCAGGAAAAAAAGCGAATATTTTAACTTGGTATCTATATCGTTGTCTTTCTGACACGTATTCCTTGGGATCTGAGCAATAAAGGTATTCGTAATCCTGGAAAGTCAAAAACCGGTGATGACGACAGTCAAGGTAATTTTAATATTAAAGAGCTCCCTGGAGATAACTATGATGGACAGCAATATGTTGTCTCTAACAATATCGATATAAACGTGATTTCAAAGAATACTTAAATTCCCGGTGTAAACCATCGTGCTGTAACAACTCAAGAATTCTACTGACCAAGTACAAGAAGTCAAATAAGTCCTGCTTACTTCCAAAAGTAGCACATGAAACGAATGTGATGAAGCAGTATCATATTAATGTGTCATCTTCACATTTGACTTTATCTAATATTTTTTATAATTTGTATATTCGTAAATAAAATTATTCCTTCTGGTTATCGCATTAGGTGATACTATCGTTAGTTGAATGCTCACGGTTCAATAAGTTTTGATTATTTTAATTTTTCTCAATAACTTCGCGTCTACCTTGTCTCCAAATTCGCGAAGTATTTTTTTACATTGAAAATGCTTAAATTTTATACTCTTGGAGAATAGCTTCATTTGTGCCGATTCCTAATAAATAACTAAATTTTATATGTTTAGATTATAAACATATAATTATCACTCATGTGTTCTCTAGAGAGGTTGATTGCTAACAGATTTCGTTGACACTCAAGGATTTAGCGTTCATTAGAGGGCTCTTTGTATGAATTCAAAAATGATCTATCATGATTAACTAATTTACTTTCTAAGAAATAATTTCATACAACTTTTTTAATTAACACGAACAGGAAAGTATAAACCTGTATGCTTTTTTACAACCTTCGTCGGGAAGCTTAACCCGGAATGCGCCCACCACAGACGCCTAGCATCCAATGAAGCGTTTCGACCCTAGTCTACTCATCACTATAGGGTGTTCCCATCAGTGTAGCCCTGTAGCTACACAACTTCGACAGTACTTAATCCTCAGTAAAACTCTGAAAGGAATTCACTAAGCGTACGCTCCTCCACCGGTGACCAGTCTTACATCTGGTATGGTTTGCGTAAGCAGTGGATTTACAGAACAGCACGTGCTATATTGTTCCTTCTTTCATCAGCTTATTAAGGTTGCTGAACAAACAACACGCATGTGTTTCTGTTTCAGGGATACCTGGGAAGCTTCATTGACTTCTTGATGCGCAGTAGATGTGATTTATTTAGATTTTTCGAGAGCTTTTGATAAAGTTTTACTTCAATTCTAAGTGACTCCTCTAAGCATTTTTGATATGCTTGATAAGGTATGTGTCTGGATGGAATCTTCATTTCTTACCAACAGATTATTATAAATTCGTAAGATAGCATTTTTGTCGAATCATTAAAAAATCCATTGTGCGGTATCCTTAAAAACTGCATTGAACTATCTTTTGTTCATTTTATTTCTAAATGATTTTGCTTTAGCGAATTATTAATCCCCATCATGCTGTTGATGATGATCTCAAAATATGATAGTTTGCAATGTGATCGGGATTGCATAAAGAGATTGTGCTAATTTCAGAATTCGTGTTGAAACTGTGAAGTGATAATGAGATTCGACGGTGCCGAAATATCTTGGAGTATTTTTCTTAAAGGTAGGGCATTAAGATTTTTTTCAGAATAGAATGATTTATGTATCATTATCCAGCAGACACTCAGATGAAAGTTAAATACAATTATGATTTGTGCAAAAACAATTCATACTTTGTATTAAGAATGTTTTTTACAAATTTTAATTCAGCAAGAGGTGAGTTTTCCAATCTCGAGTGACAGTCCTAAAACGCGGGTCTCGACTATGCATTAGTGATTGATACGAGTATCGTTTATCAAATCTTATATGTTTTAATGCTCAATTGTGATTTATATTTTTAAAACATTATATTCTTATAGCCCATTAATTTCGAAAAATATTCCAGTGGTAGTTTAGCTCTGCCATCTTCCGTGTTATGCTGGCACCAGTTCCCGTCAGAACAAAATTTTAAACATAGGAGATTATTTCGAATAACAGGTTATCTAAATATATTGTCATTACCCTTATTATTTTTAAAAAATTGTAAAAATAAGGAGGGGACGAACGATTGCGGATTTCTAGTGTGGAGGGAAGATACGACTGCGGATGGACGAGTTAAACAAGGTTAAACAAGTTAAACATGGTATATCCCAGATAAATCTTGCCTTTTAATTCACAACGTATTCAGAATACAAGGAAGCAGTTCATGGGGCGAATTCGATATCTGCTATTTAGAGACTGCTCAAATTACATCAGTTTTGGTATAACAACAGATTATGCAGTATCAAGCTAATATTTCATCACCGTTCACGTTTATGCATGTGCAGCAAATGCTGTGGTAACAGATGTGGAGAACTGTTACACTTTTAAAATGCGAGACCATTCACCTATTTCGAAAATTAAGTTTTATCAAATATGTTGTATACTTTCTAATGCCAAAAATTCCGAATACGCAATCCAACACAAATTGGTTGGCGTACAATCAACTAAAATATTTTTGATTATATTATACACAATATCAATAGAATGTTTTAATGAAAAAGATGAATTGTAAATTCAAATTTAAGACGGAATTTTGCTGCTGCCTTTTATTAATTGAATGTCATTTAGATTTACATACTGGCTGCCAGCAGTTCCATTCGCGCTGTTGATTCTTGCTTATGATGA